>CAWUFW010003330.1:1350000-1385000 GCA_963921515.1 Calotriton arnoldi
ATGTATAGTATATGCATGAATATTGTTCTCTCTAAGGAGATGTGTGTATGTATGTGTGTGTATGTATATATATGTGTGTATATATATATATATATATATATATATATATATGTGTGTTTCTATGCACATTTGTCTATGCAACTGCTAGCTAGTCTGATTCAAGCATGTTAATCTATGAAAGATCCAATACTGGAGAAGAAAATGAGTTGCCTGTAACTAAGGTTCTCCAGTATTGGCATCTTTCACAGATTCACATGCGACCCACCCTCCGCCCCCGGGAGGCTTCCTTTATTTTTTCAAGGTATATAGTTTCACACTTGTGCTTGAAAATCTGAGGAACTCTGCCTTTCTTGGGAGTGTTCTACAGGGTGCTGTCGCCTGATTGGCTATTACTTAAGTTTGGTTCTTTTTTAGAAAAGAAAGTAGGCTATTGCAGTGACTGATCATTGCATTTTAGCCTATGATAGTATTATCTACTGCTTTTATGATGATACCGTGGGACTCCCACTAGGACAACGAGGATGATTCAAGCATGTGAATCTATGAAAGATACCAATACTGGAGAACTGTAGTTCTCTTTCTCTCTCCAATATCTTCTTTCCTTCACAGGCTCGGGAGAAGTAGGAGGTACAGTGATGCATTTTACAGGGGTTGGCTCCACTTGCAAAATAACTAATAGTTTTGAAAGCTTGTTACTTTGCTTAGATCCAGTTGCTGCTGAGAGTTGTCATGCCTTCTCGTGCACGTGATGTAGCGGAGAGGCACAGCAAGTAAACAATACTTACTAGAGCCTTATTTACCTTCTGTCTGTCATATTGCCCTTACCATCTCTGAGCCCAGGAGTCACAAGGACCGTTCCAGTAGCCACAGGAGACAAGCCAGGGGTCTCAAATGCGACCCATGGCGACCTCCTAAATGATGTCCATGGTTACAGGACAAGACAGGGCTGGACTTGGTTTAGGCAAATAGACGTAAGAATGCTAAAACCATTCTAAACCCCGGATTGGTTCTCGGCAAGGACTACATCCCAGAGACTGTATGAAGTATGCTGCCATTAGAACAGAGAACTACTCTGGTACCCATAATAAGGCAACATTATATGGTAGTGGGGAAGGTAATTATACGGCAAGTTATGTTAGTGGGAGAGTAAACCTTGCTGCCTCTCCAAAGCAGCCTGTGCTTGCCTCTCTCCACGTTCTTTGCTCTTCTTGACCACCCCTCCACCACTACCTTCCCTGACTGGAGCAGTCGGGCTGGGGTGGGCACTACATCTTGCTGCTCCTTCATCAACACCCACCAGATAATCTCCTCACCCCATAATTACTAGCCACATAATTCCAATGCACACCATGCCACATATTCCCACTGCACATAACTCCACTCAACATCACTCAATTCCTCAGCAAACAATTGCACTCCAACCCACGTTCCACTCCACATCACATACATCCACTCCATACCAAATGGGTAAAAGACATTAATATTGCAGAAACCTATTGGCTTTGCCAATGCTTGTTTTCTTTAAACAGACAGCAAGTGAAAGCCTAACTATTCAAATGCAAGTGACACATTCACACACTTTTTTTTTTTTAGGTAAAATGTAGGAAAAGGACCACAATGTAGCCAACTAGGCCAAATCCCTCAAAAATGGAGCTGCTGCTTTAAGGAAGAGCGCTCCTGTAGTATCCCATCATGCTCTAATAATGACAGTTGAGACCATTGGAGCTTTGCTTTCTGTAGTCCGGATTGTGGATCATTAAGCTCTATATTTTTTTTGCTTAGGAAATCTTTCCCATTACTAAAACGGCGTTGCTCAATGTATTTTGGCATGAAGTGCTATTTTTTTTGCTTCCTGTCACAGAATTTTCCTTTTTTTACAAAGGAATCCCTTCTCTGTTTGTAAAATACTTTCAGTGGTGCGGAACCTTCGCCCCTCCCCCCAGTCTTTGGCCAGTGGAAAGTCCTTTCTTTGAGAACTCTCCAGGAGGACACTTAAGGACCAGGCGAAAATCAACATCAGAGAAGATACCAAAAATAATTGAGTGCAGGTCTGAGGGGCCTGAAGAGGGTGCTCCCTATCTTAGCTTGCTTTCTCATCTCAAGAGACTCTCCAGGAGGGAGATCTAAAGCGTTGCCGTCAAGAGACACTGACTCACCTATTTAAGTTCTGTGACCTCTAGTATGGGTAGGACTGCAACAAACTTGTGAAGAGCAGGTTCGACCTCGAAATATCCAAGGGAGTAGGCATCGAGATACTCTTCAGTGTCCAAGCACTTTAAATTTGATTCAAAATCTTTATTCGGTTCAATAACAATTGACCATAAAAGGTACAAGATTAAAATTTAATTGAAATCCACTCACAAACAGGGAGACATTAAATGGCACTTCATCAGCAATTGTCAGCAAGGAATATAGTGCGTACCTAAGCCTACTACATTTCTAGCTATATTTCAGTAAGATGAAAGCAACCACACTTGATTAAATATTTAAAAACAAATATAAAATCCATAAAATGCAAATAGGCCATATAGGGGCTTAGAGAATTTGGCGTTCCTAATATAGATTGCCCCCCCCTATACATGAGATGGTATTAAAACAGAGTAATGGGTCCAATAACCAGCTGGAATTTCCATATTCTCTAACTTGATGTCCTGTAGCACTGATCCGATTAAGAAAAGGCATGCATTTCTCATCTGGTCCTTCTAGAGTACAATGCAATTAAACGTAAACTGCATATGACTATATCAAATCTTAAACAATACATTCCCCAATACAAACTGCGCCCCATATAAATGAGGCGATACTGAAACATAAGTGGATTGGTCGGAGTGCTGCATGCAAATTTTAGGGCAGCCTTATGATCCCTAATATTTGCAACAAAAAAAGGCTTCAAATAGTATCTCCGCAGGCCATCGTAAAACCTGCAAAAAGTATAAAGTGCTTTGTTTTGAAGTGCCATCACATAGACATTGCATCCTAGCATTGGGTTGCTGTTTCATAACTAGAAAAGCGACTAAAAAGTACAATATGCATAGCCGCAACCTTATTAAAACAAATAAATGCTGGGGGTCTGAGGCCATGGACAGGTGTGACTGAAAACCTTCTTCAGAGGCATATAACATATATAGTGCAACCATAGGTTTCTTACCTTTGCTAAGCATCCTGTTTTCTGCCCTTGTGCATAAATGTAGAATTTGTATTTCATTTTTATGCAAAGCAATCACACTGTCTGGAGATGTAATCACAGAGTTGCAATGTAGTTGCTTAAATGTATCATTAATGTGGGCAAGCCAAGGAATATTAAAAGCGTGACTAAGTGCTAAGCAGTCTATGATGATAAATCCCGTAAAGGACGTTTCAGGTTTGGCCCAAATTGGCTGCCAAAGCGAAATTGGTAGAAGTGTAAGTAAATCTTCCAGATAGGTTAACCTGACCTCTTTGTGGATAATATATGTTGAGGTAGAGGAAGGGATACTTAACACGCATTTGATGAAGGCATTCTCTTCAGCCGGCAAAGGGCCACACAATGCGTGTCCCCAAATACCTCCTCCATACATGGAGGCTGATAATGCTTTGGCTTTGTAGATATTAATCCTTTCTCAAACTGGGCGACTGCCGAGCTTACTAGATAATCTAAATACGCCTTCGTAAACCCTACTAATTTTTGATTTTGTGTTTTGTACTTGTTTTGCCCATAAACCCTTGCCGGCAAATAAATAATATGCCAAGATAATCGTTAACTGTAACAATCGAGAAACATTTAATAAAATGAGTTCTACATTTCTGTTTTTCCCCCCACAAATCGAGAGTCTTAGTGTTGTTAGTCTTCAGCTTTCTCTCCTCCATAAAATCAGCAAAAGCATCGTTCAGCCTCTGCAGACTGGCAGTTCTTGACATCAATACTGCGTTGTCTGCATAGAGTAGCACAGGAACCGAACAACCGGCAACTATAGGCGCATCTACCTGCAGATTTCTGAGGGCATCTCCTTCCCCATTAGAGTAGAGGGAGAATAGAAACCGGGCCAAGACACAGCCTTGCCCAATTCCTTTCTTAACTCTAAAGGGTTGGGGTACTCTCCCTGTTTGGGCCAAAGCATACCCTTGCAGTCAGACTCCTGTATCGTTTGGCAAGAAACCTAACCATGTTTCCTGGGGCCCCCAGTGAGAGTGGTGTGTGCCATAGTCTTGTGATTCACCAAATCAAAGGCACTGCTAAGATCAGCAAAACACAAATACAATGAGCCCTGCTTATCCTTAGTGTATTTCCCAACCATCCGTCTGGGTTAACACACTGTTCTACAGTTCCCAAACCTTTTAAAACCATACTGGCCCTCTGAAAGAATAGAATTATTAATGGCCCACTGCTCCAGTCTTTGTAAGAGAACCCTGCCCATCAATTTAGCAGAGGAGTCCGAAAGAGAAATTGGGCGATAACACTTGGTCAAATCTATCACCTTTCTTTAAAACCATCACTATACTATAATCAGTGTTCCCAGTAAGGTGCCCGCACGTCTGCTCCCCCGAGCGCGCACCCGCAGCACATCCCGGGAGAGCATTCGCGCCGCCGCTTTTATAACGTGAGCGGCGTGAAAAATGGCAATTTCCTGGTTGCGGTGGCTCCTGCACTTGCTGCTGTTTTTCCTTCTTAATAAAGCGCGGCTGGGGGCGGTTTGTGGGCCTTTGTGAAAATATTTGTTAATTGCAGCACCGTAATGCGCTACAATTAAAATAAATATTTTCACAATCGGCCCGCAGCCGCGCTCCTTTAAGAGAAGAAATGCAGCAAGTCCAAAAGCACGACGTGTGCTTTACACGTCGTCACACAAGAGTGTAAGAAGGTAAGAAGGGTGATAGGATGGAGGAGTAGGTGGATGAATGAGTGAGTAGATGGATCAGTGGCTGAAAGTATGAGTTTGAGGATGGACAGGTGGATGGCAGAGTAAAGTGAAATCTGAGTGTGTGAATGGGTGGATGTATAGATGGATGGAAGGCTTTATTGATGGATGGATATGTCAAAGGATGGATGATGTGTGACTGAATGGAATGGCTGATGGAATGGGGAAAGATTTGATGATGGCTGAAAAAATGAATGGATGACGGAATGTAAAGGTGAAATAATGGATATCAGAAGGTGAATGGAAGGGTGAATGCATGTTTGGATAGATGATTGGATGGAAGAGACAATGAGCTCTTCTAAGGAGGGTCAGGCTCATGTGCTTCTCTTGTTTGGGGTCATCAGACCTTTGCTAAAGAGTGGGGGGGGGGGAGGGGCATTTTAATTTTCGGGCTACTTCCTTACCTGACATATTGAGAATGTGAAAGCACATTTGATTAAGACATAAATGTTTTGGTTTACTATACCTGTCTGAGGTTTATGGTCGAAAGTCTGTGAATAAACGGACTGAATATGTAGTATAAACATTGAAATTTCCTTCTGTGACGCAGTAATGAGCAGTTCTCAGAGTTGTTTTGGGCTAACAAAAGGCTACAAGTGAATGAGCAGCGTTACTTTGAAGAACATTGTCAGAGCTGCTAATGAGGAAAATCTGTTCTCGTTTCCAGTTAACAATTGACATAGACATGTATAATATTTTTTAAGTTTTATTTTTTACACAGGAAGCACTCACGTTGTGATCATTTTGTTCCAGGTCTTTCCTTCTTTACCCTTTCTAAAGCCTTTCCGCTTGTGCAGTCACTCTTAACATCCTTACCCTTTTGGGTGGAATTAGAGCAGCTGGAAGATGGAATTCTGGATGTGTTTTGGTCCTGAGGATCACAAATCTGACGCCAAGATAAACCATACAAATCCAGTTTTCTATAGATGTGTGACCAAGAGCCCAATCATCCCGCACACGTGCCCTATTAAGAAAATAAATGCAGCAAGCACAAAAGAACGACGTGTAAAGCGCACGTCGTGCATTTAGGCTTGCTGCACGCCTTTTGTTAAAAGAGCGGGGCAGACTGTGTGCCTTTTTGAAAGTTTTCATGTTAAATGCAGCCCCGTGTATTAGTAGGTCAGGCTCCGCAATTAACAAACTTTCAAAAAGGCACGCAGTCAGCCGCATTCTATTAACAAAAGGCATGCAGCAAGCCTAAAAACAACGTGTGCTTTTACATTCACTAATATGTTAGTGATTCTGAAAGCACACGTCCTGCTTCTGGACTTGCTGCATGCCTTTTGTTAATAGAGCGTGGCTGCGGGAAGATTGTGTGCATTTTTGAAAGTATTAAAATTAATTTATGCAAATAACATGTATACTTTAAAAAATGCACACAATCTGCCCGCAGCCACGCTCCATTAACAACAAGCATTGGCATAGCCAATAGGTCTCGCTTTTGGGACCTTATAAGTGATTAGCCATGCAACACTTGATGTTTAATGAAGGATATTGTGCTGGATAACTAAACACTTATAATGTCCCAAAGGCGAGACCTATTGGCTATGCATTGTGGGGGCCTTATAAGTGTTTAGGTAGAGCTATTGACTTTGCCAATGTTTCTAAGCTGTGCTGTAGAGAAGTGTGGCTGCTGTGCAGCAGGCTGAGAAGTTGTAATTAAAAAGTGTAAGAAGCACGGAGTGATGCTGTGCTGCCCCGGAGTGATGCTGTGCTGCCCCGGAGTGGTGCTGTGCTGCCCCGGAGTGGTGCTGTGCTGCCCCGGAGTGGTGCTGTGCTGCCCCGGAGTGGTGCTGTGCTGCCCCGGAGTGGTGCTGTGCTGCCCCTGAGTGGTGCTGTGCTGCCCCTGAGTGGTGCTGTGCTGCCCCTGAGTGGTGCTGTGCTGCCCCGGAGTGGTGCTGTGCTGCCCCTGAGTGGTGCTGTGCTGCCCCTGAGTGGTGCTGTGCTGCCCCTGAGTGGTGCTGTGCTGCCCCTGAGTGGTGCTGTGCTGCCCCTGAGTGGTGCTGTGCTGCCCCTGAGTGGTGCTGTGCTGCCCCTGAGTGGTGCTGTGCTGCCCCTGAGTGGTGCTGTGCTGCCCCTGAGTGATGCTGTGCTGCCCCTGAGTGATGCTGTGCTGCCCCTGAGTGATGCTGTGCTGCCCCTGAGTGATGCTGTGCTGCCCCTGAGTGATGCTGTGCTGCCCCTGAGTGATGCTGTGGTGCCCCTGAGTGATGCTGTGGTGCCCCCCCCCGAGTGCTGCGGTGGTGCCCCCCGTGTGCTGCGGTGGTGCCCCCCCCCCGAGTGCTGCGGTGGTGCCCCCCCGAGTGCTGCGGTGGTGCCCCCCCCCCGAGTGCTGCGGTGGTGCCCCCCCCGAGTGCTGCGGTGGTGCCCCCCCGAGTGCTGCGGTGGTGCCCCCCCCCGAGTGCTGCGGTGGTGCCCCCCCCAGTGCTGCGGTGGTGCCCCCCCCCCCGAGTGCTGCTGTGGTGCCCCTCCCGAGTGCTGCGGTGGTGCCGCTGAATGTGTTATGTAGTGGAATTATGCAGTGTACATTTGTATGTTGTGGTATTGCATAGCAGTTAATTGTGTGGCGGTGTTTTTGAATTATGTAGAGTTGATTGCTTGTCTTAAGCCAGCTGAGTGCAGGAAGCAGCCTGCATCAGTTGGCTATATTGTCCATGTGATCTCTGTGGGCTTTAGATTGCTGTTGACTTGTGATGGGCTTGCGAAAAAACGTGATGAATGTGAACACTTACGCTTGTGAGCCGAAAACAAACACGTGGAAAACATTGGGCCGGAGGTTTTCAAGTTTACCCGAAGTGCTTCAGGTGACCAGCAGTTGCATTATAAAAGAACATTTTTTTTTTTTTGTAGGCACAAAAATGCCGAGGACGCACACAAGGTACACAGGCATAAACAGGTCTAGAAGGAACACACATACACAATGTACACCAACTTAATGCCACATATTACATATGTACCCACAAAAGGAGCATATAATGTTCCCCCACACTCAAACACTAGGCGCAGCAGCCCCAGGGCACTGCACTTTCCAAGACGGGCCTGTGTGCGTGGAGCTGGCATAGAAGCTCTGCACGCACCGCTGTGCTGCTAGTCAATTTAATATAGCATGAACTTAACCTAAAGATATTATAGCGCTTCATATGAAAACCAGTTGTTTTACAGTAGGACATATTTTTTTGTAGGCATGTGGAGAAAAGTAAGTTTGTTAGAACCACAAAATGTTTAGCTTTAGGGCAAGATTTAAAGCCCCATCTTAGTGTAGGCCTTCAAAGGATCAAAACCCATAGGCACGCTGTACCATATTGTCATAACAGAAAAGCTGCACACGTTCTAGCCAAGAATACAGCCACGCATGTTTCACAAAGACAGACATATCCTTTGATTCCTGATCCTTATCTTATTAGGGCAGCCTCCTTTCTGCAGCACCCATAAAACACCTTGGCAGTAGTGTGAACACTTGCAATAAACTCTACTTAGAAATACCAAAGGCTGGCTTTCTCAGAGCAAAAACTGACTCCTCCTGCTCCACCTTTTTGTAACCATTGTTTTTGGTAAATATTTGTGTTGCCGTGAAAAACGCAGTACCCGCACATAATATACACCCACGCACACACGCACACACGCACACACGCACACCAACTGAATGCACACATATTACATATGTACGCAGATAATGGTGTTTTGCCCCACACACACACAAATTCCCAAATACATAATGCAACCAGCAGCAGCAACAGGATGCTACAGTTTATACGCGGGGCCTGTGTGTAGGGAACTGGCTTTAAAGCTCTGCACGCGGTGCCGCGTGTCAATTTTGTATAGCGACAAAAGGACATTGTTTTGCACGTGGAAAACATAGCGCCAAAGGAGTGGGGAGCGAACTTCAAAGGGCTACACCTACCGAATGTCAATTTTATATAGTGTAAACTTAACCTAAAGATAGGCTCTTGTATCTGCGACGAAAGTGAATTGATGCATACAACAGAACGCCTCCTGTTGGTTCCCACTAGTGTGTAGGCAGAGTGGTGTTTGTATGTTCACATGCATACCTTCATGCAGGCGGTTGGATGCGGGGGTCCTACTACTGTGGAATTTCAACAATTGGGAATACATCTCTGCAGCTCTCGAAGAAGTGCCTTAGAGCCCGGTGAAAATGCAAGCCCTCTTCAAGGAGCTAGACTGACTTAAAAAGTGGTGTTCACTTCGTAATCATACAGTGTACACGCTCACGCACACGCACACACCCACACGGGCGCGCACACCCCCCCCCCCCCACACACACACACCAACTGAATGCACACATATTACATATGTACGCAGATAATAGTGTTTTGCCCCACACACACAAATTCACAAATACATAATGCAACCAGCAGCAGCAACAGGATGCTACAGTTTATACGCGGGGCCTGTGTGTAGGGAACTGGCTTTAAAGCTCTGCACGCGGTGCCGCGTGTCAATTTTGTATAGCGTGAAGTTAACCTAAAGATATTACAGCGCTTCATATCCAAATCGGTTGTATAGCGCTTTATATAAAAAAAAAGTTGTATTACAAAAGGACATTGTTTTGCACGTGGAAAACATAGCGCCGAAGGAGTGGGGAGCTAACTTCAAAGGGCTACACCTACCGTATGTCAATTTTATATAGTGTAAACTTAACCTAAAGATAGGCTCTTGTATCTGCGACGAAAGTGAATTGATGCATACAACATAAAGCCTCCTGTTGGTTCCCACTGTGTGTAGGCAGAGTGGTGTTTGTCTGTATGTTCACATGCATACCTTCATGCAGGCGGTTGGACGCGGGGGTCCGACTACTGTGGAATTTCAACAATTGGGAATACATCTCTGCAGCTCTCGAAGAAGTGCCTTAGAGCCCGGTGAAAATGCGAGCCCTCTTCAAGGAGCTAGACTGACATAAAAAGTGGTGTTCACTTCGTAATCAGATTTCCATTACAGTCAATTTAAATTATAACACCACGCTCAAATGAGGAGGGATTCATGAAAAGAAATCGTGAGAAAGCACGGCAGATCCTCTGTGTACAAGATATGCAGACATGGAGTACTTTGTTTGCAAACTTCAAAGGATAAATAGCCTGTTGCCGTTAATAAACTACTGTAGAGGCAGGTGAAAAGTGGTGTGGACGAATGACTCCAGGTTTTCCTTGTAGCACTCGCAAGCCTGATGGAAAAATTAGAACTTTTAAAGTTTACATTTTAACATAACCGGTCTATGCGTGCACGCGCATGTAACCATGCCAATCATGGCACCTTGGCTTTATAGGATTTATCTTTCTACCATGTATGTTATGAGTAAGTTTGAAAAAAAGGCGTGGGAATGCTAACAATTGACATGTATTCTTGTGGAGAATTGCCCATTTTGATTACTAGGAAGTCTACTGATGCCGGAAGGGATGCTTAGGCTCCGGTGCCCACTGTGTCAATGGACTTATGCTGCCACTCACTGGTTAGGCCCAACAAAGTAAACAAGTGCAATAGGTAGGGAAGAAAAGGAAAGTGACGCGGCTGCGGGAAGAATAAAAGTGAGCGGCCGCGAAAGTGATTGCGCGCTGTAAGGTTGCCGCGAGCTATGCGATGTGCGCGCACCATGACAAGAGAGGAAAGCCATATGGCGCCTCTGCTAGTCATGGTGCGCGTAACTGCACGCTCTATGCCACCCAAAAAGCTGTGGTCTGCTTTTTTAAAGCCCACTCACTAAATGTCTCGCCAGAGCAGCGCATGCGCTGGCTCAGGCGAGACCTAAAAAGCATGCAGCAAGCCCAGGGCTTTAAGTAGGCTGGGTCCTGCCGGTGCTTAGTTTTTAAAAGCCGGTACTGAGACTGGTCCCAATCAGGCTCTTCATTTTTGCCCTCACCCTCAGGGTAAAAAAAAATCTCAACTCTGCAGCAGTGCAACTGCTCAAAGCCTTTGGTGTAACTTCAGAGGACTTTTTATAGTTTTTTCAGTCTGATCATTTCAGAACTGAGGCATTTTCAATATCATATTCAACGAAGCCGTAGTTGTTGCTTATTTATCCTATGCAACTAACAACCACCTGGCTTGTTGTAGGTATAATGTTACTTGTATTATATATCTGGATGCAATGACCGAGGCAGCACAATAACGATCGGGCGGCACACTATGCTAAGCACAGATTTTTAGCTTACGTGTTTTTAAGCCACGCCCTTAATTACATCAGGCAGGCCCCTTTGAGAGACCCGCCCCCCCCGTTTTTTCATCCCACTTAAAGCCCTGAGCGAGCCTAAAAGCACCACGTGTGCTTTCAGAATCACTAACATATATTAGTGACTCTGAAAGCACACATGGTGGACTTCTATGTACATTCCCTCCCCCTGCGTATCCAGAAACCATCTTCAGAGCTGATAAGTGAACTCATGATTATCAGTTTTAAAGAGCGGAGTAACCCCCGCCTTGGTAGAGCCAGCTCTGTTCTGCAGAGAGCCTTGCCCTGATGTCCTTGAATAATTCTTAAACAGATTATTGCAAATAGCATTTTCCTTTCATTTATTTTTAATCTGGGTAATGTGAGAGATTGTTTTCGACATTTTATGACAAATGTGTTTTTCATGCAGCATCCATACATTTTTTTAATTTTAGATCCAAACAGGATCTCAGATATAAGAAACGGGAGGATGTCACAGTGATTATTTGCAGTAGTATTAGTGGGCTTCTACTGTTACAATATTGGAAAAATACATCACTATCCCTGAATATTAACTATAAACACATTTGGAATTTGAACTAGTGTGTCTGTGCACTGTTTGTGATCTGGCCAAAAGGACACGCGAAAGCTGAAACTGGATCATAAATTCAAAGCTGATCCGCACAGAGGCCCCCAAAATACGTTTGGCCTAGGGCGCTCAAAGTCCTTAAGATGTCCCGGAGCCACTGCTGTGTAGTTGGTTAGGAAAGAAGAGGTTCACTGGCACTGTGGAATGAGGCCGGTAGCCCCGGTTTCCTAATATATATTAGTGTAGCTTTGTCGTGGTTGCAGATGCTCTGCACTTTCACATTTCGAACATGACACAACCATTGTACGCCAGTCACCAATACGAAGGCCTCACCCCTGGCTGGACTGGCCTTAGCAGGCATCTGGTGTTTGCCTGGGAGGCCGGAAGGGTGGGGGTCAGTTTTGGTGCAGTGGGGGCCAGTTTTGTTACAGGGGGCAGTTTTGCAGCAATGCTGCAATATGGGCCCTCAGTAACGAAAGCACTAGACACTCCCCCCTGACCCCCCCCCGTCTCCACCCCTGGTGGGTGGGAGCCGGTGCAGCAAAATTGCCAGGGCTACTTTGGGTTCCCAGTCCGGCCCTGCCTGCCCCATCAAACAGGCCTCCTCCGTTCCAGTACCTAGGTCATTTATCTGCACAATCAAGCGGGAACCCCTGTCGCTGCACCCACCCACCCGCACGGTCGGGTTCTTGGCGCACATTGCCGTGGCTGGAGCGCACAGAGGCGCCTCACTGCTGTACACAGAGGAAAAAAAATGAGAGGGAACATTGACTATAATGGAATCTGGCCAACTAGGAGTTCTCCTACACTCACCGCCTGCATTTAGCATGCAAATCGGGATGGAGCCTACAGTCCCCCCATTGCCTTAAAGGCATTGACCGGGACTCCATCTGGTCCATGCTCTTGGCCCCTGATCAAAGGTGGAGAGCACCTCCGCCAAGGACAATTCCAATGGGCTACCATAAGTTGAGATCCTCATCATACATGTATCACCCTCTCGTGTGCAAAAAATGTCTGAATAATGCTCAGCCCATGCTTAAGGGGGCACATGCAAGGTGAGTTCAGGAAATGAATCCTCTCTTAAACAAGCATTGGCATAGCCAATAGGCCTCGCCTTTGGGACCTTATAAGTGTTTAGCCATGCAACAGTTAATGTTGTTGCAGTAAGGATATTGTGCTGCATAACTAAATACTTATAAGGTCCCAAAGGCGAGACCTATTGGCTATGCCAATGCTTGGGGGCAATCTTTCTGCCCACTTGGGGTGGAGGTGTTCAGCGGGAGAGGGGAGGGTTTTGTTGGTAGCTTAAAGCCCACTGGATACCAGGGAAACATTTTTTCCCCAAAAAAGAATGGATGCGGCAGCCTACCATGGAATCCAGCCAAGCCCCCACCGCAAAACCGCTTTAATAGCTTTCTGTCCGACTGGGAAGGTTATTGTGGGGGTTCTCTTTAATTTCTCATTCACCCAGGGAGGCAGAAACCTATTAAATGCAAGACCAGCGAAAATGGTAAAAAGAAAAATAGGGGTTATAGCAGCTAATCCCAGGCTTCAGGGTTTAATGGTGAGCAAAAGCCCACTAGATATCAAGGCTATTTCCTTTAGTGTTTTTGTTCATTATAAAAAAAATAAAAAAAATTTGGGGTGGGTCAGCTCGCACCAGGCCTGAGACACGCACCCACCCCTAAAGAGTCCGATCGTCTTTCTGCCCCCAGAGAGTCAAAAAGCCCTACTAGGCACCAGGGATAGTATGGGGCTTTGGAGTACCAATCCTGGCACCATGAGAAGATCATATGGTCAGGTAATGGGCTCAGCCGCACAAGTATAATATAGTTTATACTGGGAAAAATGTGGGAATGATGGGTGGTGGGAATTTTGTGGATCCCTGCAGATTCTGGAAATTTCCCTCACAGAAACATGAGGAAATGTGTGGTTGAAGCCAAAGTTTGAGATTTGCAGGGCATTCAGACTAAAAAATAAAATAAATAAGGGGTAGTGGGATCCACGCAAGTCATACCACCCTGAATTCCCTAGCCCCTTGTGTCTAATTTTCTGAAATGTCTGGGTTTGGTAGGTTTCCCTGGGGGGCAGCCGAGGTCAGGCTCAAATTCCTAAGCTACCCAAATCACTAGAATGGGTAATTTTCATTGAGAAAATGTGATGTCTCTACGTTGCATTTTGAAGTCTTTCTTGTTTTGGGCGATAGGCCCACCAACACCACTGGAGTACTGGTTTTCTCAGTTGTTGGCTCTGGGCATCACATGTTTTTGGACAACAAACAAACGCAATGTATCTCTGCGACAAGAAGGGTCTGACAGACGTAATGGTATATTGCTTTTTGTAAATCTGCCATAGAGCCAAAAAATGACTGATGAAAACGTCAGCTATTTCTATTTTTTTATATTATTGTTGATGTCAACAATTAGTATCTTTGGGAAAACCATAAGCGATCTTACTCAATGACCAATTGATGAATTCAGAACGGTTTACTTTGAAGAAATATATAACTTTTCGGGTTCACCCATCTGTTTCACAGCTGTTTCCACCACAAACTGCAAGTAGGTTTAAACGACAAAAATAGGAAGAATGTGCTCCCACTTAGAAATTAAATACGTAAGACTTTTTTTAAACCATTCCAACACAATTAAAACTTGGTATACCCAGAATCTTACTTACAGAAAATCAAATTCCTTTAAGCCTCTTGATCTTTCACATGAGGCACGTGGCAGTATTTTTAAAACTGTGGTAAGAACTATTTACTGAGAGTAAATAAACAGGGCACACATGCCCATGTATTACAATCCAAAAGGACATCTGTCGAGTAAAAAAGGTGCAAGTATGGCGTCCAGCTTTAAGGGCTTTTGTCTCTGAATACCCTCCATAAGGGATGGAAAAAGCTAAAGTTGTGAAGCGGACTTGAGCCAAAAGGAGGTGCACAAGAAGTATTGCAGCATTCTATAAAGCTCTACCAAAGAGGATTGCATCTTTGCAGTCTTTCCCTGAAACACTCTGAATGCGAATATGGAAGAAGACATGCTAATATGTGTGATATCTACTGCGTGTGCAAGTGGAACAAACGGCACTTAAAAGACCGGCTGCCAGATGCCAAAGAACTGGAGAGACCTCGGTGTTAAGAGCTGGTAGGGATATCTCAAGCACCGCTTGGGGCAGAGCGCTATCACACCTCTTACTTCGCATACATCCAGGAAGTGTCTGCTAAGCATCGGCGATGTGTTTGGAGATGTTTACTTCGGAAAAATGCTCTTGCCTTAAGAGAACAAGCGTGCGCGCACCTCGCGCTGAAGGTTTACAAAAAAAAAATATATAAAAAAAAAAGCGTGCAGGCTCCAGCGGGGGAGAGAGGCAGAGGGGTGCACCCGCGAGTGGTGTGCAGGCGCGCTGGGGAGAGCAGTCTGCTCTTTTTCGAAGCACATACTCGTGCTTGTGGCGCGCGCTCCCGCAAGGTGTATACCGCCACAAGCACGAGTATGTGCTCCGAAAAAGAGCTGAACGACGGCTAAAGGTCGCATGCGTAGGCGAGACCTAAAAAGGAGCATTAACTGTTTTCCAGAAAAGTGGCATCACTGGTTTCAGCTGCCTGTCCCACATTCCTCTTCCCTGGGAACCTTTTTCCTGTTGGCTAATGCCAATTTATAATCCTTCCTAAGTTTCTTGATGGCAGTGAAGTCCCTAGGAGAGCATGTAATGCAATCTGCAGTATTTTTGGCAGCCTGGGAACATTAATGGTCAAACCATCCTTGCTTCAGTGAGCTCCGGGGTCTAGATCGAAGAGTCAAGAGAGCATTGATTGTCCCAGCAATAGCCTCAAATGCCTCTACTAGCCTCTTATTGTCCACCTTGTCACTCGGGCAGTGTCTAAACACTGCTGGATTAATATTTAACAGCCTTTGCAGCACCACTGAGGGATCAACCCCGTCCACTTAATCCGTACACCATTAGGCCTAATGGTGTCTATACTAGTAACATATGTGCTTGCCTCCAGCCTCTCAGCCTGTATTAACAGAGATTTGGTCAGGGGTTTATGATCACTTACAGCAGTTGCTATTATTCTATAGTCTGTAACAAGAGTCCTAGCTGAATAGGAAACTAATGTATGGTGAATCTTATTGGCACCTCTACCAATAAATGAAGGGATCTGACTATTGTCCACTTCAATATTAGTCACCAAGAATAGGTCACACTTGAAAATTGAAGAGTTGAGGGCATGCCCATAGACCTTGTGTATGAAATGTGAGGCCTCCTCACTGGCCGAGTCAGTAATCAGTAATGCCAGACACGGATTTTGCTGGAAGAGTAAATCCCCAGCTCATAAAATTAGACCAATTTGGAGGCAGGCTCGCAAAAAAGTATCTAGGCCAGCCTCTTGCGCGGGACCAACCCAAACTGCGGGTGGAGTCGAAGATATTGCTATAAAAATGAATTCTAACCAGCTCTAGCCTGCTCTTAAAGGACAGCCGCACAAACCGATAATAGGGCGAGCAGTAAACTACCTCCTATTAACCGCAGGTAACGTGTTGGAGATGTTTGAAGAGCATCCTTTTAGTGGCCTGAGAGAGGGTATAGGAGTGTTTCCTGTAGACAAATCACATTGGTCATAGCGGTAAGATGGATTCAGTCCAGGGCGAATTATTTATTTTTAAAACCAGCTACGTTTCATGAGCTGAATAGACCTTTTCCTTTTATGTCCTGTTGAAAGTGGCGAAGGGGATGTGGTGATTCATAGCTGAGGGCCTCCGGTATAGCTTACCTAGCTAGCGGAGTAGGCTAATGAGGAAGGAGTAATCTGTCCTGCAGCGAGACCATAACTAGGGCTTGTAGAGTTAACTTGATCTCCTACTTCCTCCTGATGGAGTTTCCCCTGATATGTTGGGTCAGTCTATCTCGTGCAATTTGGTTAAGGCCTCAAACCTGTTAGCTGCAGTAATGGTGAATTGGTGATCAATCTGGGGGGGGGGGGGGTTGTTTGGGGTTCTGAACAAGAGGGAGGGCACCTAACATCTGACGAGAGGGGGGGCAGATGATGATAGAAGTACCCCAGGGAGAAAAGGAGGTCACACGAGTTTATATTGGGCATTGGAGCCCTTAATAGAATCTCTCCTGCACTCTAGGATTTCTGACACTTATAATGACACAGTCCCCCTTTGTCTTCCTAGTAGGTCCAATCTACCCAACCCATGTCATGATTATTTGGTCAGCTCCGCAATTGAGAAAACTGACTTGGTCTTTAGCCGGTGTAGGCCCCTATTCCTCAGTTGGTCGAATTACTCCACTGTACCTGGGCTCAAAGGGATGTTCGTCATAATTGCCACATAAGGGCAACAAGCAGGTGGTAGATTGATGTTCTCAAATTGCCTCCCTTTTTCCCTGCACTAGTATTGTCGCTTAGTTGCTGACTGGTACCTCTCAATAATGGGCCTGGTGACCATCTATTACGAGGAAAGGTGACCAAACCATCTATTCTAAGCTCATATAACTGAATGAGGTGAACCCCTTGCTATTTCCGGAACCAAAATATGGGGGGTGTCCGCTTGTCTAGTAGGCCCTTCCACAGTCCCAATCGTATCTGTATGGTGTAACTGATCTTTATGTAATATACCAGGGCCTCCAACCTTTTCTGTAATGAGAGCTACTTCTGATCAGTGAAGATCGTAAGCTACTGAAGGCCATGTAACTTGCATATTGTTACTAGACACCCCCTTGCCCAGCTTCATGGACTTTAAACCTAATGTCCATGGGGCCTCGTATACTATGGTTTAAACAAAATGCGATGACTACGGGTACTATGATAGGGCTGCCATGTGCATCAGAGAGTGCATGGTCTGTGGGAATGTATGAACGTGTGTGAATGAATGGGATATATGTGTATGAGTGACTGAGAGCCTGTCTCGTATGTACTTGTTGCACAGGGCATACCTTTCGCCATATGTGGCACCGTTATACGTACAACACAAATATACAGTATTTTTTTTTTTTTTACATGGGAAAAATTTAAAGTGCAGAACAATGTTCTGCAGAAATGTTCATAATATGGAACATTTTTCTGCACTTTAAATTTCTCCCATTTAAAAAAAAAAATGGCTGTATTTTTCAGTTGGAACGATAGCAGCATGCCTACCAGCCACTAGGAGTAAGAGGCTTGCTGTGTGTAAATGCAACACTTTGAAATGGGAGAAAATTCAACTGAAGAGTTAACTTTAAGTTTACATGCTTTACATAAAATATAATTTTTAATTTCTCCCATGTCAAAGTGGCTTTCCAAACAGCAGGCAAATTGTTACCAGTGGCCTGTAGACATGGTGACATATTTATAACAGGAAAATAGTCATTTATTTGAATGGGAGGAATTTAACGTGAAGAAACATGGTTCATAAAACATTAGGACTTAACTGGCTTAATTTAAAGTGGAGAATAAAATTGGCAATGTTACATAGAAACTTCTTTCTTCACTTTAATTTTCTCCCATTTAGAAGAAAATGAATTTTTCAGTTATAAATATGGCACTGTCTACCAGCCACTGGGAGCAAGATGCCTGCTGTTTGTAAATGCGACACTTTGAAAAGGGAGAAAATTAAAATGAAGAGTTAACTTAATAATTAAGTTAACTCTTCATTTTAATTTTCTCACATTTGAAAAGCATTCAGAAATATCATTTTGTTCTCATGCTCCAATAAGGAGTTGAAAACTACTTTTATTTGAGTTCAATACCTCAGTACTGAACCTGTGAGGCCCACATGGTTAATAAATTTGAGGGGGGCACTGCTCATTATCCGACTCCATCTGCAGCCTGATAATGTAAAATAAACCTATCCTTCCCTGAACTTTGAAAGAAAAAACAACACTTAGTTATTGCAGTTCATAGTTAAAAATGAACTCAAGGCTGGGAGCTTCTCTGAAGATTTATGTGAGCTACTGGTAGCTCGCAATGACTGGCTGGAGACACCTGTAATATACTATTACCCCATACAGGGTTGTATGTATATGCATTGTAGTTAGTTACAGGGTCATCCTGACCACACAGCAGGGACCTTTGTATTGGTTGGATTGTCTGAGAAAGTGCCCTGTTAGCCAAGATGTACTTTGATTTAATATGGTTTAAATGTCCTTTAATCACTCCCAGCCATTCATGAATGGGCGATAGCAGATTTTTCAACATAATACAGGTTCTCCTTGGACTTCCCCACCTCAGCCTGCGAAGAAACAGTAAAATTCTCTTTGAGAACAGCTACACTTGGTTGAGTAGCAGGGTGGACCTTTTTCGTCACTGGTCTCCTTTTGCGTTTGACTGGGGGAGCACTATTATTCAGAGGGTATAGGACTACTGATGTTGTATCCTCTCTCTCCGGCTGGAGTGTACCTCCGGAACTACCACTTGGTCATGCAGCATTCCTGAAGCTGCATCAGTAACAGGTTGTACTGGGGCCCTGTTTGTTTGGTAGAGCCTCTGGGACTGCAGCTGTAGTGGCTGCTAAAAGGCCCTCCACCTGTTCAGTCTCTTTATTTAGAGCCCCCACTGCCCGTTTAATATATTCATCCAGTGATGCGGTGAGTTGGCCAGATTTGGCAGAGAAAGGAGCTTTACATTTAGTCGTGTTGCACACACAGCCAAAGTGTAGATCCAATCCATAGATGTAAATACTCGGGCATACGGTTAATTAGTAGTGCTGCATTCCCCCCCCCCCCCCGCCCGGGGCATAAGAGAAGGCCTCTGCCAATAACTGGGACAAAAGTATTGTCACCAAGCTTATTTCGGTGATGAAGAATATAGAGTTGGCTCCTCCGAAGCGCAAGTTCTCCTGTGACTCCAAAGTCCCCTCTAGACTGGTTCCAGCGTACAGAGTCTCCCACTTCAGGAGACGTGGCTGCCAAACTTGACCAGGGATCATTCAATTGCAGAACCGCATGGTTGTTCCAGGAACTCGAGCCCTGGGGGGGGGGGGGGGGGGGTTGGGTTGGGGGCTGGCCTTGCCTTGCCTTGCATCTTCTGGCCAATTACAGGCCAGCCCTTGGCCCGGGCTTTGCCCAGGCACATCCCATACGTCGGAAGAGCGTGGTTGTGCTTTTGAGTGTGTTGGTCTCAAGCGGCCCCACCCCCCCTTCCAAATTGTTGCAGCGCCTCTAGGTGCTATTGCTGCTGGACAATGGATTCCCCAGCCAGGGAGTTGAGCAGCACTCCACAAGGTTCTGCCCCCCCACGTAAGCACAGCAAGTCAAACTATATATTCGAACTTATTTCATCACCATAGGAAACTGTATCAAGCAAATATTGACACCTTCTTGCGGAAGGGGAGGTCTAAATTAAAACTCAAAAGGATCCCAGACCCACTGAACTCCAAATACTCCAGAGTGTATTCTGCATAGGATGAGTCTGTAATCAAACACAACTGCCCCTCAGCTTTTAACACCAGCATCGCATCTGGTTCTCCAATTCATGCTACATGCGGACCCAACACCTCTGGTGACTCATTAACTGTCCCACCTCCCCCCAGTTTCTCAGCCAGTGACTTTGCCCCTAATGCTTTTGACAGGAAACCTCTGGCAGACAGACACTGCTCCAGCTCATTGGTAAGGCACTCTAGAAGGTGTAGACCTCACTTACTGCTTTCCAGGTTTGAATAAGTTTCCGGTCAACATAGCACTTTTGTTCAAGATCTCTGGTCATCTTTGTCTTCCACCAGGCATTGCTCACCTGTGCGAGGTGTTTTCCTCAAGAATCTCTCCAATGGTTTACATTCCCACGTTTAATACGGTCTTGGTGAGAGTTGCAAACAAACATTACCACATACCATAATAACTGTTTGAATAACTACATCAAACATTTTTGTGACTCCATCAGCACCTTGCTACATAATCGCTCCTTCCTATAGTTCAGGCTTGAAAGAGAATGCCTTTGCGCTGTTGTTGATCCGGGCCTCAAAGTCTGCACGAGTCTGGCTGCAGAAAAGAGGCAAGCCCTAGTTCAAGATTCTTTCTGCAGCCAGACCCTCAACTGGACTTGGGTATGGTTTCTGCTGCAAAGGGACCCCATCCTACTTCTCAAGGATCTACTGTGCCTCGTGAAAAGAAAAGTAAATGGATGGATGCAGTTGGCTGGAAGTTCTGTGGAACCTCTGTGTCTGCCATGAAAGCTGCTAGTGCCACAGCATCGCTTGGACAGAAGTGCTGTTCCTTGTGGGATTTGCTCCAAATTTTAATGGAAGGTTTGTTCAAAGTTGGGCAATATGTTGGGTAGGTTCCTCAGGAAGGTAAGGTGGTGGTCAACCAAGCCATCAATGCTGCTACTAATTCATCTGATATGTCAACCTACATATTTTGCCATGGATTGGCCAAGAGGCATTCACCCTTCCTCCAACTTGCAGGATTAATGCCACAGCTTCAGCAAATAGTTCTAAATCAACTCTTCTCTGTGACTTTTCTTTTGCACAGATGAGGATTTGCAGACACTAAGTTGGAAAGTCCTCAAGGCAGTGAGCTTGGAGAAAAGCAGGGCTTATATTGATTTTTGCAGTACTCCCTATAATTACTGCTGTTCTCAACAGAGGGTACAAATACCTCAGTGGCCACTGCAGTACCATCAGCAGCAGCCAAATCGGCCTTTTCCTAAAAAGTCAAGTAAAGGAAGAGGTGGCTATCCGATTTGTTGCAGCGGGAAAGTCTCCTGCCAACCACGGACTCCTCTCTTTATTTGCCATCCCAGTGGGGAGAGGGGGGAGAAGCATTAGGAATCATCTGGAACAGTGGAAAACATATCACAGGAGACCAGTATATGCTGTTCAACTGTTGTCCAGCCATTCCTTCAGAGTAGTCTTGTCTGAGACTTATTGCGGCATCCTACTTTATAAGGAAGCTGTGGAGAAGGTAGTTCCTTCCTGGAACTGAACAGGGATCTATATATATCCCTAGTTCTGAGTTGAAAGCAGAATCCATTGCACAAATTCAGGCCCATTCTAGGTCTCAGAACAACAAACAAATAGATAGAGGAAAGATTTTAAATGGCTTATCCTTCATCGATCCACTGTCCACTAAATCAAGCAGACTGGATGCTTAAAATGCATTTGCAGATGTCTATTTTTGCATGCAAATCCAAAAGACTTAACAAATGCCTACGGTTTATAGTGGGAAACTATCGCTATCAATAATAAGTCCTTCCGTTTGGACTAGTGTCTGCAAATTGTTTCGAGATGCATGGTGGAGGAGGCTGAACACTTAGGACAAGCGGAGATCTTTGTAACTGGATGAGTGGCTCCTGAAAGCTTCCAACTCACGAGGTCCAACAACACTTCACATGACTGTTTTTATTCTGCAGTGCCTAGGCCTAAGAATACATGACTTGTAATAACATGTGTATTTGTAAAGCGCACGTTCACCCCAGCAACGGGGCATCTTGGCGCTGAATAACAGATGTTTATTGTTACCCAACTCAATGGTACAAGCTCTCATTCAGTCCACCCCATTATCTGGGGATACTTTTGGATAGATAGTTAGCAAATCCTTTGGTGGAGAGACTTGCATCTAAAGTGTCACAATCTTCTAAAGACATCACATCTATTTAGCATATTCCTGGTTCATCTTGCATGACCGCACATAAGACCGTTGCTTACAACAGTAATTAGAAGTTTAGCGGTGTCAGTTCTCAGTCAGTTGGGTTGACCAACTAACTCTCAAAAGCTGCAATCCCGTCTGTGGACTAGTGGTGCAAATTGGAGAATATTCTAAAAGGCATCCCGTTTCATTGGGATAGGTCTTCAGACTATAGTGATGGTTGCTTCCCTTCTGAGATGAGGAGGGCACAAGGGTCCCTTGCAAATTCAATGCTCATTGACCGAGAGAAAGCCTTACCACTGCAACCTCCTAAAACTGAGGGCAGTCCACCTGTTCTCAATTCTTTTCTTCCAGCTTTCAAATTGAAGTCACTATTTAGTCCAGCAAACAACATAAGACATGATCTGAATAAGCAGAGAGTAACTATCCCAAATGTTGCCTTTTGAAACTCAAACTATCTAGAACTGGCTGGTTATTGAGGAATTCATCATTTACAGGAGTTCATCTCTAAAGAGTTAAGAACTTGGAAGCAGACTCACTCAGTAGGATCCTTCATGAAAACCATGAGTTTTTGTAAACTCTCTTAAAGAAAATATGTATAGATTCCACCACTTTTTTAAATGCACCAATAAGTAAAATTTGATACTAAAAACCTTTTGAGTAGGCATCTTACTTGATCCAATTCCCCAAATGGTGCACTTGGGAGTCCTCTTTTACACGTTGCTGTCCATTTAGATGGAAACATCAGAGTAAGGATCTACTCAAACCAATTTTTCGCTATTCTCCTATTTGGAATAAGCTTTTTTTTTTTAAGCATCTTCTGACTAGCATCTTTTTCAGTCTAGATCACTTACAGAAAACTGTATTTGATATTTTGAAATGAGTTCTGGGATTCCAGCTAATTGAGGTTGAGTTGCTAAAATTTATGATTTCAAATAAAATACTTATGGAGAAACTATAATTTTACTAGTATTACCTTCCTTTGCCATCTACTTCAGTTCTTTAATGCACCGCTTTCAATAGCAATTCATGTGAAGGGATGGCTGAAAGGAAATGCAAGCAAATTTGGCATTGCTGCTATTAGCAATGTGTATCTCTGGAAATCTGAAACTTTATATTTCACTGGCTGCACTTCATTACAATTCTGTCCATGTAACTAACATTTGGAATGTTGATGTCTTCTGCTTACGATATTTTGTAAGTAATCAAAAAAGGTGTAGAATATTTTGGTTTTATTGGGCGGAGGAAAAAGAGGGGGTCCAATGCAGACCATGAACTGGTTGTTTTGGAAGCTTGATGTCCGTGTTACAGAAGCTGCTTCCTTTAGCCCATGCAAACTAAAAGACTTTTTGCCAGCTCTTTTCATATGATTCAGTTCGTGCCTTGCAAAAGGATCATGAAGGCTTCTGCTTTAAAACTTTAACATGTTTATTTCTTAAATACACTTACCATTTGACCATGATTATAACTACTATTAATATTATTTGCAGTTCCCAAGCCTGATCCCCAGAAGATTCAAGGAGTAAATGGCAGAAGCTTCCAAGGCAAGTTTTGTTTAATTCTTTAATTGCAATTTTCTGTAAATTCAGTTTTTCTTCAGACGCCCTCTAAATTAATTTTGTTCAATCTCTTAGAATATTGTGCAGTTGGTAAAGTTACTGGACCCTGTCGTGCTGCCTTCCCCCGTTGGTATTATGATGTTGCAACTGGTGCATGCTCAAAGTTTATTTACGGTGGATGCAGCGGGAATAAGAACAATTATTTATCAGAAGCTGACTGCACCAACAACTGTGTTGATCATCCAGGTATGGTGGGATTTCCATTTTAAGTTGCTTACTAATTGAAATTTGAATAGGGATCCCTTTGATTTTCATACTTATAGCAGGTCATTGTTACTTGAAGTATTGTCAGTGTAGGACTATGGTTGTAGTAATGTCAAATACATAGAGTATTACATGCTCTAAAAGCAGTTATCTTAGTATGTTTTTAACATTTTACATAGCATTACCAGGATGTATTAATTTAAAATTGCTGTTGGCCTGAAACAACATTGTGTATTTAGTACCACATCAACCTCATTTGAAAGAACCTAACCTTTAGCAAATAAGGTAGAAGCTTAAGCTCTTCTATGCTCCCTAGAGTCCACCATAGCTCAGATTTCTACTGCATGTTTTGTTTGAGGGTGTCCCCTGGCAGAGCTCTGCTCTGACCTTTCAGTGAACCATAATTAGTTACAAACTTGATGTGAACAAACCCCATCTTCAGCTCTGAAGTACTGTGAGTTGTTTTGAGGGAAATTCTGGACCAGGAAGATCTTTTTAATTGACAGCCAGCTGTCACCTTGGCCGAAGGAGATAACAAATCTCTTTTCAAGGCTTGTTCATCCTGTGGTCTTAAAAAGATTTACATTGATTATCCTCATGTTCAGTCTGTCTTCATCCAAAGCATAAGGCATCTACATGTGATCTCTATAGGACTTATTTTCATCTAAGACTTTTAAGGACAAAGAAAGGAGGTTGGAATTATATCTGACCGCTAAAGAGATTTTTCACCTTCTAAAGGAGACGACCCCACTTCAGGGAGGAGATTCAGTGAAACGTGCTCCTCCAGGCACTTCCACTAAGGCAGTGCAAAAAAGGAAGCTCGGAGTCCTGAATTTGACTTATTTGGGACAGTGTTTGCAGCCGCCTCTTCTGTCTCTAAACATGGACATTATATTAAAGAATATTGCAGACTTTAAAAAAAAAAAAAAAACATGGAGGATTAACCTGTTGGCAAAAAGAAAAGATCTTCCAAATTACAGTTGTCAATCTCTACCTTGACAACAAGCCCGGCGACAGTCTTCTAACAGGCTGTTGATGGAAACTCCTGTTGACGGTGACTCCGCTGACCGTGTCGACAATGGGAATGGCTCTGTCGGCGGTGACCTTGGCGTTGTCCATGAACCTGTTGACCGTATTCATTGCCTAAGAAGACAAGGTTGTCTAAAGTCCACAGCCTTCTGTCCTGAAGTGCAACAAAGATTTTGGACATGTTTTTCGATGGCCCTACTCTTTTCAGCAAACGTGTGGATGCGAGTCTTGAAACAGATGCAGCCGAGGCTGTGGGTCTCCTACAGTACTGCAGATTTGAATTGTCAAATTTTTGTGCCTATCTAAGATCACAAAGTTTTTGTGAAGATTCAACCAATATGTAATTCACTATCCTATTATTCGCAAAGACAATCTGAATATGACCAAGGATACTCCTATAACTGTAGTCAAAGGCAGCCCTCCAGGAGATCATCAGGAAGAAGGAAGTACGCCTCAGTCATGCACCAATTGCAGTCTGAAAAGAGTGTGACTTTCTGCCTTTGGCCCCTTTCCCATCTCCTACACTGCAGCAATGGGGGAGGAGAGAATTTCGATCTTTGCTAGCTCTTGGGAGACTAGAACATTGAATGAACGACCATGTATTGCCTGAAATGCCAATTTGCCTCACCCATATGTCCAAAGACTTCCTCTGAACCCGCCTAAAAAAAGAGCATCATCTACATCTGAAGCAGTTTCAGCAGGAAATTCCTTTAGTCCTCCTCAAAGGAGGTATAGAATTTTTCCCAAATCAAGGAGACACCAGGGGTTTTACTCCAAGTTTTTCCTCATCAAAAAGAAAACTGATCAGTAAAGACCAATCCTGGATCTCAAAAAACTGAACAAGTTTTTGAAGAAACAATCTTTCTGCATGGTTACCCTACAGGAAGTTGTCCCGATGATGCACTAAGGAGATTTCGTGATATTCCTAGATCTTTGAAATGGGCATTTCCACCTACCCATTCATCAGTCACAGAAAATATTTACGATTCCTGGTAGCGGGACAGCATTATCGAATCAAGGCACTTACTTTTAGGCTCTAATTATTTTATTACCTTTTTAATTTTTTTACTCTGCCAAGAAACTGAGTGTGGTTCCTGGGCCAGTGCGTCACTGCTGCTGATTTGTGAACAGTGAGGAGTGGCCACTACAGTTTGAAGTGCGCATGTTGGTTTGTCCGGCTACCTTGCTATGACCAGCTAGACATGCGCAATTCAAACCTCTCCAACTCAGCCGTCTTAGACAGCTGGGTTAGAGAGCGGGCACAGAACTCGAGTGCCTTTCGGAGCGGAGAGCCAGCCTGCTCCAGCCAATCCAGACGCTTCACTCATGCTGCTTAACAGCATGAGAGCAGCGCTTTGATTGGATAAGGCAGTTGGCTGTGGGACCTTGCGCTCTGTCTGGAGCTAGCAACATCAAGGGCGTGCTGCAGAACATTGAGGACGACATTGAAGACGTGCAGTGTAAGGTAAGTGAAACTTTTTTTTTTGCAAATTGTTTTATGCACCCCTCTGATTTAATGTCACCAGCCGCCACTGGTCTCTTTTTGAACAGAGAGAAATCTTCATGGAAGCCTCAAACATAAATCCAGTTCCTGGGTGCAACTGGGAAAAGCTTTTCCATTGCAGGAAAGGGCGAAGTAGTTAAAAATTGCAAACACCTCTACGATACAGTCAGTAAAAGTGAGGCAATACAAATCCCTACTGGGCTTAATGGTGTCAGGCATAGGCCTTGTTCCCTTTTGCAAACTGTGGATGAGGCCTGTCCGTCAAGATCTCGACTCAATGGAAACTAGTTGAAGGATTTTGAGAAGATTCTGTACAAATCATAAGAAGACTGAGCCAGGCATTGCTGAGGTGGATGCTTCCAACAAATTTTAACCTAGGACTGGCTTTCCTTCATGTGTCAAACAGGATAATACTTACAGCAGATGCATCCATCGAAGGATGGGGAACTCGCCTGCAGGACCTCTCAACCAGAGGCATATGGGCAGATACGGAAAAGACCATTTACTCCAGTATTTGAACTTTCATAGATTCACATGCTTGAATCATTCCCCGTCGTCGAGCTGGGTAGTCCCCGGTATTATAAAAAATAATTGTCTCAATAGACATTGACACTAGGCCTAGGCCTTAATCTTTTATAACATCTCTGTCCTTTAATAAAAAAGGACCAAACTTAATTCTCAACCAATTGGAAGAGACCACCCTGTAGAACCTTCCTGAGAGGCTCCAGTCCCTCAGATTTTCTACCGCACGTCGTGCTAAGTGAGTCTCCACTGAGCTCTGCTCAGTTTTCTTCTCTTTTCAAGATTTGGAGTGTTTTTCACCCTTTCAACTTTCTACCAACTCATTGGAGTTATTTGAAGGTGATTCAAACGGACGTCCACCATGTCGGAGACACCTAAAAAAGGTTTATTCAGAGCCTGTGAAACCTGCAGGTTTGAAAAGGCTACATATTGACGAAAAGCATAAGGACTGCTTATACTGTTTATACCCTGACCACAAGCCAAAGGAGTGCAAGGTATGTTGTACCTTTTCTACTAAGACTCTTAAAGACCAAGAAGTAAGGCTTCAGAGACTGAAAAATAGAGATAATGTGGTATCTAATGAGGAGAGTGATACATCGTCTAAATCCTCCTCAAGAACGCCTCAAACGACCTTTAGATGACCCTGCGGGCTAATCGTCGCAGCCACCTAAAAAAGCGTCAGTCTGTTGAGCCCTCTCAAAAACAGACAGGATCTACCAGCACAGCCTCTCATGAAGAAAAGAAGGCTTTAAAGATCAAGAAACCAGTTTCAGAACCTAGAACACCACCTCTGAAATTGAAGCATACCTTCAAAAAACCTACCTCGGCTCCGCAGTTGAGCAGCCCGTCGACGATACCACCGTCGACGAGAAGATCACCACCTGAGGTGATTCTAGTAACAACGACGGTGTCTTCAATTAACACTGTGACTGTTTCTGCTGCATCGATGTCATCGACGACATAGTCGATGGGTAACGTACCTTTACCGTCGACTAAGCAAATCGTGTCGTCAATCTTCATCGTTGACGACCCCACTCCCGTCGACGGAGGCTTCGTTGACGACTGCGTCCACGAGAAGCAGCGTCGACTATAGAAGTGTCATCGGCGTTACCGTCTATTAAGATCCCTGTCGCCGGCAGTTTGCCATCGACGACAATTCCGTCGACGGAGCAAGAGAAGCAGCCTTCGTCTATGACTGTTTCCGGCGGTGATGCAATAGTCGAGCTCGTCAACGACACCGTCGACGAGGAAGGAAAAACATAAAATTTCAAAATTGCTGTTAACACCAGCTGTAACCTCACCTAGTCTGGTGCAAGCTCTTTTGCCATCAGTTTTTAGAGGAAGAGGATGATGAGGGCGAAGATTTTGATGAAGATAGCCTCTTTGGGGCAGCCTTGAGCCCATCTGATCTTCATGTCAAATATCAAGAAGAATCTGATGAGGATGATGGTTATGGACATCAATATTACCATCCACAACAGCAATATCACCAACAGGAGATGATGTGCCTCCCGTCAAGTCTTATGACAGACCTGCAATTTATGCTGGCGCACTAGAAGAAGAGATTACTGCCAGAGCAGAATATCCAACAGACTCCGCCTGTTATTCCACAGATACAGGTTCGTTCTCCTGTTCTCCAACAGTCTCCTAGGGTCCAGCTTCTTACTCGCGCTCCTCCTGTCGAACAGTTAACATCCTCTGATGAGAAAGTTGAGAGAGAGGAAGGAGAGATTCAACAGGATGAATGGGATTCCTTCATCACCCCCACTCCGGCATCTCCATCTCCCCACAAGCGGATTCACCTCCAGAAGATATTGGGGGTTTCCACAACCTTCTGGAGTGAGCTGCTAAGCGCTTTGATTTACCGATGCCTATGCATCAGCAAGACTGTTTTCTGTATGATTTCAAAGAGCCTTATAGAAAAACAGTAAGATCTTTGCCTATTATAGATTACATATGGAAAGAGGGGCTAAGAATAATGCAAAATCCAGCAACAGTTACATCTGTGTTGCCGAGACTAGACAAAAAATATAAAGCTCCATATGATGCTCCAGCTTGTTTAATAGGTCATCCAAAAGCAGATTCTGTAATCTCACAAGCAGCGCATCGACGCTCTAAAAATCCTTCAGCTCCCCTGACGGCTCCTCCTGACAAAGAAGGAAGAAAGCTTGACAACATCGGCAAGCGTTTTTCAACGAGGTCGGCTATAACTGTCTGAGCAGCGAACTCTCTGGCTTTACTGGGCCGTTATAATAGGCAGATGTGGTCGGACTTGTCACCACTTTTGGACAAGCTTCCACCAGATGACCAGGAGGAAGCTAAAAGAATTCTTCTTGAGGGCGAACGGAGTGCCTCTGAAGTGATAGACTGTGCTATGGATGTAGCTTCCACTGGGTTCAGGCAGCTAGCGGGAGCAGCCGTCTTGAGGCGTCAAGGCTGGCTCAAAGCCACCACATTCAGGCCTGAAATACAAACAAATTCTTGACCTCCCTTACAATGGTGAAGTTATTTGGTAGCCACGTTGACGAAGCCTTGCAGACTATCAAGAAAGATACTGATACGGCTAAGTCTCTGGGGACTTTACAGTACAAAAAGACTACTTTTTCTTGGCTCATGAGGAAGAGGTTATCAATCTTACAGATCAGGATACCAACAATCCCATTATTCAGCATATCCTGCGTCCGCTCAACAATATAGACCACAGTATACTAGCCGCCAACCACCTGCGGCAGCCTACAACAAGGCTTCTTTCAGAGGAAAATCAGGACGCCAGGGTAAGGAGTCTGGTCAACAATGACCTCTCCCAGCTGTCGGCCTCTATCCCATTTAACTCCATCCCCAGTGGGAGACAAAATATCCTGTTATTTACAGCAGTGGCGGTACATAACTTCGGACCGATGGGTCCTAAACCTTATCCAATTCGGCCACTCTTTGGAATTTGTAGAGATCCCTCCTCTGCCTCGCTTCCAGAAGCATCTACACCTCTTAAAGATGGAAGTTACCAACATGTTACAAAAAGGAGCGATAGAAAGAGTTCCTTTCAATCAGAGAGGGAAGGGGTTTTACTCCCGGTTTTTATTGATACGGAAGAAACTGAAAAACTGGAGACCGATCTTAGATTTGCAGAACTTAAACAAATTCCTCAAAAAACCATTGTTCCGTATGATTTCTATTCAGGATGTGCTTCACCTCCTCAACAGAAACGATTACATGGCGTCGCTGGATCTCCAGGACGCATATTTTCATATACCCATATGCCGAAAGCACAAAGTTTCTAAGATTTACAGTGGCCGGCAGTCCCTTTCAATTCCGCGTCTTACCCTTCGGACTAAAATCGGCTCCCCGCATTTTCACGAAATGTTTGGCACCAGTCGCAGCATTTCTAAGGCAGCAGCATCATCAAATTTTCCCTTACCTAGACTATTGGCTTCTCAAAGCCCCCACATACGAAGCAGCAAAAGCATCCACCAAAGCCTGTCTACAACTTTTCAAGAACTTGGGCCTCACTTTAAATGTAGAAAAGTCGATTTTACAACCATCCCGCCGATTGGTGTTTCTGGGGGCTACCCTGGACACCATGGCAAACCAGGCCTATCCTACTCTGGAGAGACAACCGAGGATAAGATCCTTGGCAAGCAGGGTCCAAAAAAGTTCATTTCAGTACGCCTATTCAAATCCCTCCTAGGGATGATGTCTTCTAGTATCCCTCTCATACTTCATTGTCTTCAAATGCGTCCTCTTCAGGAGGCTTTCAACGAATAATGAATACAAATAGAGGGCTCTTTCGACTATCTGATCCGAATCACTCCTCCCATGATAACGGCCTTGGACTGGTGGACGCAACCTCACCAACTATCGCGAGGTCTACCGTTCTCATCACAGGCTGTTCCCCTCGTGATTACAATGGATGCATCACTAGAGGGCTGGGGTGCTTTCCTGCAAGATTTACAGGTCAGCGGAAGATGGTTGCCTTCCCACAGGGATCTTCATACCAATCTTCTCGAGCTGCGAGCAGTTTACCTAGCGCTCCAATCATTTCTGCCAAAAATACAGGGCACATCGGTGCTTGTCAGGACGACACCATGACAATGCACTACCTCAACAAACCGGGCGGAACAAGATCTCTCTTGCTCTCTCAGGAAGTCCAACTCCTAAGGCGTTGGGCAATTCATCACAAAGTGCATCTATCAGCGGAGTACGTCCCAGAAAAACAAAATGTCATAGCGGACACATTGAGCAGATTAAAGACTACTTGCCACGAGTGGGAGCTGGACCAGCACACTCTAGACAACATTTTCTCCCAATGGGGCAAGCCAAACCTAGATCTGTTCGCATCTCCAGAAAATGCGAAATGCCAGTACTTCGCAAGTTGGCATCACCATCAGGGTTCATGGGGGAATGCCTTTTCAATAGCTTGGTCCGGCATATTTGTTTACGTCTTTCCCCCCATTCCTCTCCTGCCACGGGTGTTAAAGAAGATAAAGACAGAACCCTGCAAAGTCTTTGTTCGCTCCAGCCTGGCCCCGCCAGCACTGGTACACAGAACTACACCTACTGTCAGTCAAGTCTCCGATCCACCTCAGACCAATTCCGTCTCTCTTGACAATGAACCAGGGACAAGTGTGCCATCCGAACCCCCAGTTCTCTGAAATTGTCAGCCTGGTGCCCGAGTTCCGAGAATTTCAACACCTGAAAATCCCACAGGACTGCAGGCAGGTGCTGGCTAAAGCAAGAGCAGATAGTACTAGCAGGACTTACTCGTTGAAATGGAAAAGATTCTGCACGTGGTGTGCATCGTCTAACGTTAGTCCTCGACATTCTCCTCCTGAGGAAGTCTTACCCTATTTACTTCTCTTGGCTCGCTCAGGTTTAGCCCACGCGTCCAAGTCCATTTGGCTGCCATTTCCAGTTTCCTCAGAACAGCTAAAGCTCCATCTCTATGGTCCTGCAGAATAATAAAACCGTTTCTCAAGGGGCTTTTTAGAATGTTCCCTCCAGTAAGGTCACCTCCTCCTCCTATATGGCAACTAAATACGGTGCTCTGTCAACTAATGAAACACCTGTTTGAACCTATTCATAAAACGGACATGAAGTTCCTATCTTGGAAAGTGGCTATTCTCCTAGCTCTTACTTAGGCAAGCAGGGTGGGAGAACTTCAAGCTTTCACTACTGAAGAACCCTTCTTACTGTTTAAACAAGACCAGGTTATTCTACGAACAAACCCTAAATCTATCCCGAAGGTCACTTCGGATTTCCATCTTAACGAACCTATTGTTCTGAAATCATTCTTCCTAAATCCGCAAACTGCTTCGGAGCGTGCTCTGCCTTCTCTAGATGTTAAAGGGTGCCTAAAATTTTACTTGAACAGGACTAAGTCATTTCGTAAGTCAAATCAACTCCTTATTGCATGCAGTGCACCTAGAAACGGTTTCTCCATCACTAAACAGAGCTTTTCCAGATGGATTTCAAGTGCAATTGTATTCTGTCATCAACAAGCGGGTCATCCTCCGACGTCAAGAGTTCGTGCCCATTCTACAAGAGCGATATCCATATCTACAGCGCTGTTTGCAGGCATATCCCTGCCTGACATTTGTAGAGCAGCAACATGGAAGACGCTGCACACATTCACCAGGCACTACTGCTTGGATGCTGGGAATAAGCGAGATGCAGCAGTGGGACAAGCGGTTCTCAGACATACCTTTCCATAAGGTGAGCCCTCTTCTTGGGTTCCTTCCCTCCATCCTGTACTGTCTCACATTTTCAATGGTTGAATATTCTTTTTGTTTATGCATTTATATGTATATATTAATGTACACGATTAATGCTTTCAGGAATGCATCTACTGTCATAGTTTTATGGCGTGAAAATGTGGTGCTTACTGCTAACTATTCTGATTCAAGCATGTGAATCTATGAAAGTTCCAATACTGGAGTAAGAAACCAGTTACTTACCTGTAACTATAGTTCTCCAGTATTGGAATCTTTCATAGATTCACATGCGACCCGCCCGCCTCCCCTGGAGAAGGCTCACTACTTAGCTCAGTTTTTTCTATTATGCGCACTTGTGCTTGGAAAATCTGAGGGACTGGAGCCTCTCTCAGGAAGGTTCTACAGGGTGGTCTGTTCGGATTGGTTGAGTTTTAAGTTTGGTCCTATTTTATTAAAGGGCAGAGATATGCTATAAAAGATTTTAAGGCCTATGCCTTATGTGTCTGTCTATTGAGACAATTATTTTTATAATACCGGGGACTCCCATCTCGACGGGGAATGAAGCATGTGAATTTATGAAAGATTCCAATACTGGAGAACTATAGTTACAGGTAAGTAACTTGTTTCTTATATCAATGTGTTGGAACTCCACACTAAACGTCTAGGCCTGCAAACATTCCTTCCCAGGCTAATAGGAAAGCCAGTCCTAGTCGGGACAGACCACACAACATCCATGTTTTATATAGCCAAGCAAGGAAGAGAACAATTCCGATCCCTCTCAGAAGAGGCTGGAATTGGGCAATTTATTCAAAAAATCGGCATCACTTGAACATTTGCCAGGTTGCCAGAACGATCCGGCAGATGCACTAGTTCTGCAAATGCCGGATTTTCATGAGTGGGAACTAGAGCAAGAACGGGTGAATTGCATTTTCCACCAGAGGTCATCATGATCTGTTTGCTACACTGACCAGCAGGAAATGCAGCAAGCAGATTTTGGCATCCAGGGACGATGGGTAATGCTCTTGATCAGTTGGTCCAAGATATGGGGCTGTGCCTATCCTCCTTTTCCAGGCTCCCTAGGGTGCTGAGGGAGGCGAAGATAGTTCATTGGGTTCCGCTCCTCATTGCTTCGGTATAGGTACGCAAGTATTTGTTCCGCGACCTGCTACAGTTATCAATACGCCCAGCCATTAGTTCAGAAAGTGCATCCTAGGATTCTTTCCAGACATCACGGAGAGATTCTCCATCATGACCCAAGTGTCTGAACTTAACGGCATGGTACCTGACCACATAAAGCTTGGCCATTTGGATCTGTGGCTAAAATGTAGAAACATTTTGAAATAGACTTGAGCTCCAACAACCACAAAGACCTACAACGCCAAGTGAAAGCGTTTCTGTATATGGTGCAGCAATAATGGTCATCATCCACTGAGAATAAAACCTCATCAAATCCTTCCATATTTATTGGCTCTAACAAACAGTGGGCTTAATTACTCTTCAGTCAGGGTCCATCTCGCTGCAGTCTCAAGATTTAGAAGAACTGAGTGATCAGCCTTTTCTTTGTTCTCTCAAAGAATCATAAAACAATTCATGAAAAGACTTTAGAGCATTTCCACTGCTTTGATATCCACTAGTTCCATGAGAACTTAATTCTGTCCTCAGTCAATTGCTGCTGCCTCCTTTCGAACCTATACAAAAGGCACATTTGAAATTCTCTCATAGAAGACAGCTCTTCTTGATTTTAGCATCTGCCAGGAGAGTGGGAGATATTCAAGCATTTACACTCAAAAATGTATCGAAAATGACTAAGAATCTTGAGAACCGACCCCATGCCCCCCCCCTCCTGGTTTATACCCAAGGTTCTTTCTGACTTGGATTTGAATTAACCTGTCATTCTTCGATCTTTCTTCCCAACTCCATCTGCGTCTGCAGAAAGATCCTTACATTCATTGGACCTACGTAGATGCCTCTGGTTCGGCGCTGACAAAACGAAGGACATGCGCACATCAGTTGTTTGTGTTTTTTGTACAACCAAGGCCAGGTCATCCCCTGTCCAAGCATGGGATAGACCTTTGTCTCTCTGCCTGCCTTTCCTTCTGTCCTGCCAAGGCCAAGCGCCCACTCCAGGGAAGAGGGAGGGCGCATTCCACCAGTAACATGGCATTTAACTGCAGCACTTTATGCTCTTGTGCGCTTGAAAGAGATCTGCT